>MQUG01003291.1:0-40600 GCA_007213375.1 Steinernema feltiae
ACGCAGGCGTTACGCTTATAATCCTTCAGAATCCGTCAGATTCCCTCAGATTCCGTCAGATTCCGTCGGAATCCTGTGCGCGTAATCCACAAACGCAGGCGTTACGCTATAATCCTTCAGAATCCTTCAGAATCCGTCAGCTTCCGTCGGAATCCTGTGCGCGTAACCCACAAACGCAGGCGTTACGCTATAATCCTTCAGAATCCTTCAGAATCCGTCAGATTCCGTCAGATTCCGTCGGAATCCTGTGCGCGTAACCCACAAACGCAGGCGTTACGCTATAATCCTTCAGAATCCCTCAGATTCCCTCAGATTCCGTCAGATTCCGTCGGAATCCTGTGCGCGTAATCCACAAACGCAGGCGTTACGCTATAATCCTTCAGAATCCGTCAGATTCCCTCAGATTCCGTCAGATTCCGTCGGAATCCTGTGCGCGTAATCCACAAACGCAGGCGTTACGCTATAATCCTTCAGAATCCGTCAGATTCCCTCAGATTCCGTCAGATTCCGTCGGAATCCTGTGCGCGTAACTCACAAACGGAGGCGTGACTTCAGCATCCGTGCAGGTTACGGTAGAATACGTCAGAATCGTGGGTAACCACTCTACGCCCGAAACGCAGCCTCATCTCAGTGCTTCCCATGCCACACTGACGTACTGTGAACCGCGCTCTCATGAACAACGTGGAATGTGAACACAACGAGATAAATATTTTAATCGTTCAGTATGTACAAGGAATAAAAATCTACAATTTATGTATGAGGAACATAAGCCCTTTTTGAACTGAAGGGTAATCCAGGGGGATCCGAGCAGAGAAGCAGACGTTTCGGTGGTTTGTAGGTGTCTTCAAGTCGTCCCTGCATACCCACTTTTGCTAGACGGTCGACTTCAAGTCCCCACAGATCCGCAGGATCGTGCCCTGTTACCTTTTCAAACCTGACTCCGTGTGGGAATTGACTCGCCATTCTGCGGAGGTGAGCCAACTCTGAAAAGAAGGTGTGCTTCTTCGTGTTTTCGTTTTCCTTTTTTGGTCGGAGAAACGTGATTATTGTCTGGCTGTCGGTCCGCAAGACAACGAGCTCACCACTATATTGCGGTGACTCGGCGACCAGCTTCAGCGCTTTGCACGCAGCATAGATCTCCGCCAAATTTGTGTCGTGAGGGCGAATGATCCCTTTGAGCTGCTCGTGGGATTTCAGCGAGAGGTACTGGTATCCGCCGAAGGTCCCAGCGCCCGACTTTCTGCTTTTCTTGACCGAACCGTCGCTATAAATCTGTACTACGCATTTAAACCAAAGGAATCCTATGTGTTAATCAAACCGTGATGGGTGGCTCCAAACCTCGCGTCCGCAAAAGGCAGTGTCCACGAAGCCTGTGTTGTCCCACTTCCGAATGCGCTGGAAAAACCAGCGGGCCGGGCAGCATCGCACAAAACTGATTCACCGTCTCAGAGAAGAAGCGACGGCAGATGATCGACGACATTGTGTTTGCTGTTCACTGTTTCTCGCTGTTCACAAACTGCTGTCAAGTAGGGCAAGAGATGCCGATTTTGGGACAAGCGCTTTTGTAGACTTTTGTAGAGGCTTTTGTAGAGTCCCGAGAAGAACTTTTAAAAAAGGGCGCCAAAAAACGAAAGCCACAGTAGTGTAGCAGCCCGTTTGTTGTCTTTGCCACCGTCCTGGGGCGGCCGATTTTTATTTGCGCGGCAACCAACAAATTGTTTGTCGCATTTTCGAAATAATTCTGTGATTGCTGTTAATTATAATTTACATGCCCGTTCACGTAGAACTATTGCTGCTGTCTAACGATGACAGGACGAACGACTCTCTCGGTCGATCACGTGTATTTTGATCTGTGATCTGCAACGCGGTCGCCGGATATTGACTTTGCTGTGCTCTTCGACTCCTGCGCAGCCTCGTTACGGTGGGACGTCTGAGGAGGCGTTGCTGATGGAACGGATACGGTCGTTGATGGCGCTGTCGCTTGCGCTATGCGGATGAAGCGAACTACTCGCCAACCCGCTCGCAGAAGAGTTCGGTAGCGAGCTCCCTGAGACGCGTTCGGTGGTGCTCAACCGTGAATTCTCAATTTTGCGATGTTTACTTTTGTGAGTCGAATATCCGGTTGCTGTCGCATTTGAGCGGAGCAATCCAGTGATCTGCGATGTGTGTGGTCGGTGTTTTGTCGCGAAATATTTTTGTCAAATGGACAGATCTGTATTACATATTTGCATATGCTTCTACAAATATTTCATTTCCTCTCATTTCAGTCGCGAAAAGATCTGCGACAGTGGCGTCGATGGAAGACAGTTTGTGATTGGCGAACACGAGGAAAGTGAAACTCCCGAGGGTGCTTTCGACGAAGATCAACTGCGTAGAACGGATCAAGAACGGTGCTGATATGACCAGGAAGCTGTTCGCACGATCATCCTCCAAGTTCTCCTTTGGAAGCAGCGACGAAGAAGACGAACGTGATCAACCTGCTGAACTGGAACCGTTGGGGATGCGTCAACTCATCTGCTCGGGTTCTACCCGACGAAGTGACGCTCGTCGTTCTCGCAAAAAGTCGAAGATGCACTTCACGGGTAAGCGCTTCTTGTTAATTCCTTACGCGTCGAATAGGCCGCTAGCCAGGCATTGTCTTATTGTTTGCGATGTGACTGTTGAGGGGACACCATAGCGCGATCATTAATGGCGCAACGCCGCGCTTTCTTGGAACGGTCGAACGGTCACTCCCGCGCGCAGTGTCAGATTGAGTTTCTATGAGTGGGAATTAACTTCGTTGTTTTTAGACTTCTACAAACTTACTGGTGATCATCTCGGAACTGGAGCTTACGCCAGTGTGCGCACCGCGATCTCGATTTCTTCGGGAAAAGAGTTTGCGGTCAAACTTGTGGACAAGAAAGCACGCGGTCACACTCGATCACGCATCATGCGAGAGGTTGAGACATTCAAATTGTGCAAAAACCACCCGAACATCGTCCATCTCCATGAGTGGTTTGAATATGACGACACCTTCTACGTGGTATTCGAGAAAATGCGTGGCGGTCCTCTTTTGAACCACATCCAACGGAAACGTTTCTTTACGGAGCAAGAGGCCAGCTTGGTTACCAAAGACATCTCAACTGCTCTGAAGTACTTGCACGACCGTGGCATTGCTCATCGCGATGGGAAGCCTGAGAACATCCTGTGTACTGAACCTGACCACGTCAGTCCTGTCAAGCTGTGTGATCTCGATCTAGCTAGCAAGGTTTGTGCACGATATTCTTGAGACTGTATGTAAACTGTTTTGTCTTATTGCAGGTTGTTGTGTCGTCGAAGAGCAAGACGCGATTGTCGAAAGTGAACAGCGAGCCCGACTTGGCTACCCTGTCGGCAGTGCTGAGTTCATGGCACCTGAAGTTGTTGACACGTTCGTTGGCGACGCATTCAAGTACGACAAGCGGTGTGACATGTGGTCTCTTGGAGTAATCCTATACATCATGCTGTGCGGATACCCGCCCTTCTATGGCGAATACGATCGCGATAACTGGATGGGATCAAGGCGAATCGTGCCCTGACTGCGCCCTGATCTGTTCGCTCGCATCCAAGTGGGACAATTTGATTTTCCTGATGAAGAGTGGGCTAGCGTTAGCCATGAAGCGAAGGATCGGATCTGTGATCTTTTGGTATGCTGGTGTTTACAATGTAATGGACTAACTCTCACCGTTCAGGTGAGTAGATGAGCGTAGATGAGCGATATACCGCCGACGAGGTTCTTCGCCATCCTTGGGAAATGCACGGCGCACCTGATACCGTACTGCAAACACCTTGCAACTTGTTCCGCAATGATAGCGCTCGTGACATTCACCAAATGTACGAGCACTTCAATGTTATCAATCGCTTCGCTGCTGTGCGCCTCAGCTCGAACGCCGAGCGTTCATCCACTGAAGACACGCCTTCTGAAGAAAGAGAGAACATTCAGACGGATTCGTCAGGAGAACGTTGTGAGTTGGATCATGTTTCCATGGAGAAGATAGCCAGCGATCAGGAAAAC
Organism: Steinernema feltiae; assembly: GCA_007213375.1. NCBI lineage: Eukaryota > Metazoa > Nematoda > Chromadorea > Rhabditida > Steinernematidae > Steinernema > Steinernema feltiae. The sequence continues at coordinate 4,034 of MQUG01003291.1, forward strand.
GATATCAAGTCACCGATTAACGAACTGGTAAGCGTATCGTATCTCTTTGACACAAGGTAAATGTACATCTTTAGGAGTCGAACGTTCAGATGAACGGACACGGATTGAACAATTCGTCAGTTCACGCGGAAGGAGCGCTGACCCCTCATCCATTTCATCCCAGCCAGCAAGTAAACATGGCTGCTGCACCATTGAATGGAATGAACATTTATCCTCCTGTGATGGCGCCACATCCGAATTACTACTTGACGACCCCAGCACCTCATCATCCAATGCTAATATTTGACGATCTTAGCTCACTTATAGCAACATATTTCAGATAAATTTCAAGACGGGAATAAATTGCTGTTGGGACAATACAGGTTTACGCACCAACTTACACGGAGAACTGCAAAATACAGCTTTGTTAGCGTAATCATTAAAGCGTGTTAAATGCTCGTTCCCATATGGGACAGAAAATTCGATCGGCAAATATAGATAGCAGCATTACATGTGATAAAAACAATGACACTTCAATCGATGCGCTCGTGCGTGTAAACCATAGCGTCCTCGTTATCGTGGAAATAACTAAAAGGTTTGCGCTATCAATTAGTATCAAAATGGATTACACATGCCGACGGAGAGTCGCCTTAGCAAAACAGCCGACCGATTCGGCAAAGTGCTGAGCGGGAACGCTTTTCGCCGGGATATGAAAGAAGACAGTAGTCTCGACGGAGGAGAGGAGGTCTTTGATCAACTTGCTGCCGATTCCTTTGCGCTTGTAGTCGTTGGCAACGGTGACGATTGGAATGTAGGACAACTGAAACAGTCATACTAGCAACAATTGAACAGCAGTGGTCACCTTCTTTCCAGTCTGAGCGGAAATTCCATTTTCAAGATCAGTGTAAGAGCGGACAGCAATGTAATTCACAACGCAGATGATGAAACCGACCAGCTTGTTGTCCACAAAAGCACCTAAAGGAGGGTATTAGGCTTTCAATGAGCGGTGACAACCTTTGGTATAGTAGATTCCAGATTTGTCGCTGGTAATATCACGGAATAGGAGTCCAATGTAGCCGTTTGGGTATTCGGCCGCCATCAAGCTAAAAATAAAGATTCAAATAGTAGAACGTGGTTAACTAGTAACTGCACTTACGTCTTATAGGCTGCGAGATCGTCGAAAGTGAGCTCGCGATAGACAACTTCAAAATCCATAATCTAAAATATAATATAAAAACCACTATATCACCGAAGAAGAGTCGTCGAGAGAGAAAAAGGCACAGATGCGCTGATGGAAATGAGCAAACGGCGCTGTGTCATGTTAACAGAAGAGAGCTGAATCAGCGAGCGCGATTCAGTCCGCTACCGCGTGCAGATGACGCGATTAAACGTTTGGCCCGTGAGAGACAATCTGGAGAGAATCACCGCGCAAGCAATCAAGCGCAAAAGGAGAAGGGAATCTTGCGGCCAAATCCGTCATTTGTCGGCAAACAGTCATAGAGGGGAGAACGGCGATTGTTGAGCGGCGGGTGCTCGCATTTGATGGCAGGCTGAAAACAAACACAATGGAATTTGCTGACTGATTAGGGATTGAATGACAAGAACACACAATTTATGAGTCATTTATTAACTTCAGCCTTATCAGCATCATGCTGAGCTGTTTCGAACATTCCACAAAGTCTCCGAAATGCTGCGATAGATTCAGTGATCGGAAGCGCGCGAAGTTCGACTTTCGACCAAGACAGAGTGATAAGTCTGTTTGACAACGCCGCGATAGGGGCCATTTGCCACATCCAAAGTATTCGTCGAATTCGCTGCGAAGCGTCTTAATCACTATTCTTATGCCTAGCCTAGAACTGCGCAGCATGGGCGCAGTTCTAAAAAATCATTTTACGGTTGTAAGCTCGCTTTGCTCTCATTCTGGGATCTTTTTACATTGGGGTCTTTTACCAAAAACCCAAGAAAATCTATTCCTTAAACGCACATTCATACATCGGACCGGATGATCGGACAAAACGCAATCAAGTAACCGTAAAATGAATTCAAAACTCCTCACTGCCAGATGGATGCGGCGGCAAGTCGTGATCCACCCTTGTTCGCTTCTCTTGCGTTCACCGCATATGGACTGTCATCAACATGATGAGAACAGAACACTTGTACAGCTATGATTCACAATTTTTGAGAGTTTCAATAATCGGCCGGAAAGTTGACGAACAGCGCGCTCTGTAACGAACCCTCTCCTCGCCACGAACCATCGTCGTACAGTTTTGTGCAAAAGTAGGGTTGACTATTTGATTATGCAGCTTTTTTACTGTAAACCGCGTCGTGTCCATTTCGCCTCATCACAAATGGCTGCTAAGCGTTGAGACATTGTGTCTGTCCGCAGGAGCTTTGTGCTTTGTCGCATCCCCGTCTGGCGTCAGCGCACAACGGCGCTAGGAGCGGAAAGCGCAAACGCGGTCCGACCATAAGCAGAGCCGACAACAGTGGACGGCGGCGCGCCGAGATTTCACATCACTTTCTGTGGCTCACGTTGACGGTCTCTGCTTTTAGGAACTCGATCATTTTGTCGCGCAAAGATGAGCCATTCTGAGGTCGATTTTATTTTGAGAAAGGTTGTCCCGTCAGATGCGCTTTCATTCGTCAAGTAAGTGTGTTTCTGTCCGCATTTAGGTTAATTTCTTGTACTGCAGGCTACTAAGACGTGAGAACGTCCGGGAGTTTTCAACGCCTTTCTTTGACGATGCAACCAGGGATCGCTCCGGTCAACTAGAAGCTGTCGGTACGCTACGCTTACTGTATACTTAATGCCATATTTTTTCCGAATCTAGGAGTTTTCTTCGGCGAAAGGATGGTGGCCATCATCATCTGCGAACTTCAAGTCTGGAGTAGGAGAAATTACTCCGCTTTCGAGACAGCGCTGACTGGGAAAGTAGGCCGGCGGGTAACGATTTGTCCTAAGATTTAATAACTGAACTATTATTATTTAGCTCTCTCAACTAAACTTATTGGTCGTGGACAAGGAGTTCAGGCGTCAAGGGCTCGCCTCGTCGCTTCTTCGCGAAGTCACGGCGAATACCTACTCGGTATTCGTTAGCTACGTGAAGGACAAAGCGCTGGAAGCGTTTCTGAGGCAGAGAGGCTTCAAAAAAATCGGCGTCGTTAAATAGTAAGTTACTCAATCTGTTCGATTGATAGTTTATTGAGTTGTTTAGTGAGGGAAAGAAGCGAGTCGCACTCGCTAATTACGTGGATTAGCGACGAAAGGAGAAGAACACGTCGTTCTTTACTGTATTTTGTAGTATTGTAGTAAAATGATGCTGATATTGTCTGTATTTCTCGCAGCGCAAACACACAAACACTCTAAGAGAAGAGGGAAAGGATTTGGCATCAGAACGCTCAGTGTGTCTATGCGAATTCGATGTTGTACGCAACTGCTACAATTGGCTTGCACAAACAAGGACGTTCTCGCAAACATTAGGTGCTTGTACCGCTTCAGTAACCTCAGATTTTAGAGGCCTAAACCCAAGAATGCGCATCAGAGCAAATCGTCATTTTCTTGACGCAATTTCATCAAGTTCATCATCAAATCATCAAAATCATCAAGCGCCATCAACTTCAAGACAACTGAATTGCAAACGTTGAATCAAGCCAATCATGCATGGTTTGTACATGATGCAGCGGGCGAACAAGCCGTTGAACACGCAAAATTAGTCGTCTAATTATCTTTGAAACGTCTGAACAAAACTTTTTGTTTGATGAACTCATGGTGATTTTGATGAAAAGCAACGATTTGATTGGACCGAAATTGGAATGCGTCACACGAGTCCATACATGATAAAGGATGCACGACAGTTGTCTCGGTAGCACTAGAAAATAGCACTTGTTTGCGATGAAACGCTCTACGGTTGCTTCATACAAGAAAACTGTCATTAACTGCAGCTTATTGCTCTACCTGGTTAGTAGTTGTAATAGGGTGCCGTAACATCACTAAATTTTCACTACTTTTGGTAACACCATTATCTCAACATACAGTAACATCAGCTTTGGTAACAGGGGCCTTAATGATATGCACGACCGTGACGTCAGCGTTCACAGCAAAAGTCCGCTATCGCCAGTTAATGATATGCACGACACAACCGTCCCTCCAATCGACTCCTCGCGACCGACAACCTTAACAACATCAACAACAACAACAACAAAGGACGTAAACACATGGTCAGGTTAAGAGCTAAACTTTCATGGCGCTTGCATTTGCTCCCCGCGAACCGCTCACGCACAACGGCTCAAGTCAAAATGTTACGAACGTCGTCGCATAATTTATGCGGTCGTAAAACCCCGTCGCACACAGCGGCGACAGTCGAAATCGTCCATTCACGCTCGCTCGCCCTCGGATCGTTCCCTCCCGCCGAATTTATGTTTGTTATGTTTTTAGATTCAAAAATGGAGTTCATCTCGGTAGACTGTGAGGTTGAGGGTCTCAATGAACTACAAGTTCTTGAAGGGGATAATGTTGAGGAAATCCCAATTCTAACCCCTGAAGATCTGCAGTTTCTAGACGACACTCAACAAGAAAATAACGACGAAGAAACGTTTTATCGTCGCGTCGACAACGAAAGAGCCTCACCACCACCCACAAGGAAGAGAAAGCGAATTTCGGTAAGTCGTTCTATACATTCATTTCTTTTTTTAAATCGTGGTTTAGGAGAGCGACGGTGAATACGATGTTGTGAATGAGACGAAAGAGGAAACCGGTGGTAGAAAACAAGAACAGGAGGCAAAAAACTACGTTTGTACTGATAGCGAAGATGACGACGGGCAATCGGGTGGAGACGGGAGTTTGATTGCTGACAGAGATGATGAGGAGGAAACGCCGAAAAAGAAATTTGTAAGTTCTCATTTTGTTTCAACTTCTCTCACTCACTTGTTAACAGTGTGGACCGTTTGAAAGAATAGTGGTCGTTTCCGACGAGGACGACGAAGAGAATGACAACGAGGACAGCGTTGAGAGAGAGGAGTCTGTGGTTGAGGACGGCAACGGAAACGTGATTAGAAATGCGGCAACGGAGCACTTGCCGAATGCGATTACCGCAATCTTAGCAACATGTGAAACTGAAGAAAAGTCGACTCAGACTGAAACAACAACAACAACAACAACCTCACCCAAACGGTCAAACGAGTCAATCGTCAAAAATTTGGTCGCTGAACGCATGGAGATGATAACTCCGGCGATCGCACCACTCATTCTCATGTATGAGAAACAGATCAGAGACCTCACTACCGAGTAAGTCTAAAAATAATCAGAAATGAATTATATTATTAATTTCAGGAACGAGTTAACTCGAAAAGCATATTGTGAAATGTCCAAGACGTGTGCGATACTGCGACAAGAGTAAGTTGAATGCTCTAAACGTTTAATGAAATCATGTTTCAATCTAGAATTCGCAAATTGACCGAATGAGTTTCTTGTTGTCTCGACCAACCTGTTGATTTGTTGTGTGTGTGTATTTTTATGCAATGTTGTTTACAATTTAAAAAAAAAAAGTTATTTTTTTACGGATTTTAAATCTTAAAATACACAAAAAAAAAAACAAAAAAAAAACGATTTAACTAAACTTGTTTTATGTTGTTGTTCTTCTTCTTCTTTATCATCTTGGTAATTGCACGACGTACAGCAGTTGTAATCGCTACGGATTTCTTACTTTTCTTCGCCTTCTTCTTCTTCTTCTTCTTTCTCTTATCCGCCTTTGTTTCTTCATTCTAGTTGAACAATAATAAATATGAGTTAATTTCAATCTAAATGGCATACCTTTTCCGATTTCTTCAAAGTTTCCAGACTTGGAGTGGTACTGGAAACAGAGTGAACGCTGAGCGGAGCCGAAATCTCCTCCAAGGATTGGATCATGATAGCTGGGAACGGCTGCGCAAATCCGTTGTACTCAGTACCATCCTCATGATAGTAAATGCCTCGAGGTTCCAGGAAAAAGTACATCGTCAAGTTTGATGTGAAAAAATACGAACTTCTCGTCCGCAAGCAACACAACTGCTAATCAATAAGCAGCACGCCAGTCGTTGATTTGAAAGCGCAAGACAGCCCTCTAATTGAATAATAATGAGACGTGCGTCAATCAATCAACGCAAAAACGGTAACGGGAAAAATGGAACGTTTTACGATTGCGACTCTAAGTTTTACGATTGCAATTATAAGCGGTTCTTGTTGTTTCAGGACAAAAATCTCGACAGGATGAAACGTTCTAAGAGGGATGATAATCCCACGACCTCGAAAAAAGTACGACGAGGTAAGTTATTATTTTTTTAAAGTGCGTTATTTACACAGTTTATATTTTTTCTAGAAGAGCAAGATAGGATCCCTGATTTCGAGGATCTGATAGAAGTTGATTCGTGGGAAGATGGTGAAGAAGAGGAAGAAATCAGTCTACCAATCGGCAACGGTGTGTTATCAGTTTTTGACGTTTTTTAAAACTTAATTTCAAATTAAAGGAGACTATAAACTGGTTGAGGAACGTGAAACCAACGTCCCGCATTACAAAGGAGTCGCCAGGGAAACAACGTTTATTCTGGACAACGTTGCAAACCCTCACGACAACTTTAAAATGGCCATTGCAAAAATCATCGCGAATTTGCAGAAAACAAGTTCAAAAGACGTGTTCTGTCAGGTGATTTTCGAGCACGAAGAGTTGAGAAAACTTGGATCGTCTACACAAGACAAGATTCTGGCTACTAGTTACAAGACACCCGAAATTACATCCGCCGAAGCCGTCTGTAACCTGGTAGAACGTGTGACTCAGTCCAATTCTGCAGTACGAATTGGATCGGAGCTAAAAATCAAGATATTACTGATTCCAAGAATTTGTGGTGCTGGCGATGGTGGAACAGGGACAAACTCTATCGGAGTTCTCAAGATTATGTCTACGTTCGACGAACGAAATCTCTGCCTTCCAAGATCAATCGTTGTTGGAATGGCCATAGCCGATCGTGATGAAATGTGCCTCAAATTCTCAAGTCGCTCCAGAGAATACAAGAACGCAAAAATGAAAGTTAGCAGGCTGTTGTTGGGTGTTGAGAAACAAATCCAAGAGGCCAAACATCTCCTCAGAACCGTTGGAATAGACCTGCTCGACCAATACGACCTGGAAGGATATTCTCTGAGTCATCTTGAAGAAATCAGCCGTAAACTGGAGGATTACAGGTTTTTGGTATTTTTCCGAGATTCCGATGATAAAATGGACCTTATGTGGCAGTCACCTACATCTGGGAATGAATGCTTGGATGTGGATATGAAAATTGTCCGACTGTTTTACACACAAGGTCACTTTGATGTCATCACCTGCCGATCAAACTTTTACAAACATTTTCCATTTTGTGAAATGTGTTGCCAAGTTGTGTCAGCGTCCGGAAAACACAAATGTAGCAGTAAATGTGAGCGATGTAATCGGGAAGGACGGCGATACCCTTGCAACGGAGACGAAGCAATTACGTGTGTAGAATGCAACTTTGTTTTTACGACGCAAGACTGTTTCGATCAACACAGACGGCTAAAGTAAGTGGAAAAAAATCACAATTTTAAGCAGTTCTAACTTATATTAGGTACAAGACATCAATCTGTCGCAAAAACAAGTTTTGCAACGACTGTAAAAAGAAGTACAAGGTTAAAGCAGAAAACGTCGCACACGCGTGTCATGGATACAAGTGTAAACGTTGTTTCAAGTTTGTAAATTCTGAGCTACACGACTGTTTTTGGTCCACACCCGCCCCCCGCGAACAAGAGAAATTGAAAAAGGAACAAGGATGTTTCAAGTACATTTTTTACGATGTAGAAACAGTGCAGAACAAATTCTCATCAGTGGGGTCAACGGCGTTTTTGAATGCTCAATATGTCAACGTTGTGGTCGCTTTCAAGGTCTGCAACTTTTGTGCAGGTAATGAAAATTCTTAAAACAGTCAACTAATGTCGTTTCAGAAACACCACAAATCAACCGTTGTCCAAGACAATGCGGTAAGAAAGAGATGATCTTCAAATATTCTTCTTCTTCAAGTGACACCGATGACAGTAGAACGGTCATAAAGGAGTTTTGTGACTGGCTCTTGGAAGAGCCGTCCAACAAAGGCTACACGTGTATAGCCACAACGGAGGTTAGTTTATTTATTTATCTGTTTATAAACATGTAGAGTGCAAAAAAATTGTAGGACGATATGACAATTTGTTTGTTTTAAAGGAACTTATCGTTGGACGTGGTCTTCAACCACGCGTTGTTACTTCTAGCGGAAAACTTTTATATATGAGTATCGAATCCGAACATTCCGAACAGAGTTGTCATGTGTTGAACCAGAAGAAAAGAAGGAAGACGAGTCAATATATTTTAAAGACTCATTCAACTTTATCCCGTGTGCACTTGCGGCCTTTCCAAAGACTTTTGGGATTTCTGAGATTAAAAAAGGGTGAGTTTTAAAATCTCAAATCTCTTTTGTTGAAAAAAAAACGATTTGTTAAGATATTTTCCTTATTTTCTCAACACACCCGCAATGTACAACAAAAAACTCAAGCGATTGCCGGACTCAGAATTTTACGGATCGGATGGATGGAGCGTCAAAGCTAGAGACGAATTTTTAAAATGGCATAAAGAGAACAAGTACAACAAGTTTGACTTTGACCGTGAGATTGAGGACTACTGCAAAAGTGACGTTCAACTTTTGGCCATGGGCTGTCTCGCATTCCGGAAAAATTTCTTAAAATCAACCGGTCTGGATCCTTTCAAGGTTGCTTGCACAATACCATCTGCGTGTATGAAGTTTTTAAGGTCCGTTTATTCTTTTTTAATGGTTTCAATCAGACAAAAATCCATAATCTAGAAGTTTTCTCGTCAAACCAAATACCATATCATATATTCCTGAACTCGGATACTTTGCAAGACAACGACAATCGAAAATTGCTCTCAAATTTCTCAAATGGTTGGCTAGAAGGAAGAATCGCAGCATCAGAACAAAACTCTCCAGCCACGGTGAAAAGGAGATCTTACTCTCTCGCGGAAGACGTTATTTTGTGGACGGTTTCATTCCAAGTCGACGAGCTGATAAACCTGATACCATCATCGAGGTGGACGGTTGTCACGTACACGGTTGTGGTTCTTGCTACCCGAATCAGTTTGAAAAGGCGGTAAACGGATTCACACACAATGCTAACCGTTGTATTACCGATTTGCGGAGAAAAGAATTGAAGACGCTCGGCTACAATGTCATCACCTACAAGACGTGTGAAATTGAAAAATGGATCAAACTGGACGAGTTCAAGGATATGAAAGAATTGTTCAAAGAAGACGAAGAAAACATGGTGGGCCGTCTAATACCACGAAATCTCTTCTTCGGAGGTCGAACCGGATGTTCGCGGATTTATTACGACTGTGACGAAACCGAGCAGCTACGATATCTCGACGTGACGAGTCTGTACCCGTACATTAATCGTTCGACGCCATATCCGTTGGGTAAAGTTGAACTTGTATTCGTCATCTGAAAGAACATTTATTTAGGAGTGCCAAGAGTTGTTAGGGGTAATGACCTCATCCAGCCAAAACGTGGAAAAGCAGTGGAATATCGAGGTTTTATTCAATGTTCGATCTATCCACCGAGAAAACTCCTGCATCCTGTTCTACCAGCTCGAGCACGCGGAAATCTCGTTTTTGGGTTGTGTCGAACTTGTATGCATGGGAGTGCACAGAATCCTTGCACTCATACGGACGAAGAACGATGTTTGTTTGGTGAATGGACTCACGACGAGATCAACTACGCGATTGAAAAAGATTATGTTATCAAACAGGTCTACGAGGTCTGGCATTGGGATCGTTGGTCGGGTGAACGAGGCGAACCCAATATTTTTGCAGACTACGTGAACATGTTTCTCAAGGGGAAGCAAGAGGTTGGTTTCACAACAATTTGCAGCACAAAAAAATACGTAAATATTTTTTTTACAGAGCAGCGGTTATCCGCTCGTAAATGGTCAAGAGATGAATGAGGAGGAAAAAATCACCTACCGAGAAGCATACGCTGAAAAGGAGGGTGTACATCTGGATGAGAAACTGATTGTACGCAACGAAGGTCTACGTTACATGAACAAACTCATGCTCAACTCACTTTGGGTTAGAAACGATCATCAATTAATGCGCTAAAACAAGTTTTTTAGGGAAAAACGGGGGAAAATGCCGATCATACCCAAGTGGTCTTCACCAAAACTCACCAAGAATTTGACAAGATTGCATGGGATCGTGATCTGAAGATTACCAGCGTGACACCAATGACAGATGAAATCTTGATGGTGAGGTTCAAAAAATGTGAGGAGGCTTTGGAATGCACAAAAAACGGAAGTCTGCCACTCGCCATATATACAACGTCGGCTGCAAGGTTTGTTAACGGCTCCCCCCTCCTTCTCCAACTACTCCTCCTCCTCCTCCTCCTCCTCCTAATCATCACAAATTCAATGTATTAATTCTTGCAGACTTCACCTGTTACGTATTCTCAATCAACTTGGTGAACGGGTGCTCTACTATGACACAGACTCGGTGATTTTTGTTGAAAAATTCGGAGAGCGTCTTCTGGATGATAAAATCTCTCCCTATCTTGGCGATCTGACTGACGAAATTGAAAAGGGTACAATTCGACGTTTTGTAGCTCCAGGGCCTAAACAATATGCCTATGTGGTGGTGAGTTGTTGATTTTTTGCTTTAAAAAAACGTCGTTAAAAAAAATCAAAACTTTAGGAACTTGACGATGGAACAATTGCAAAAACAGTTGTAAAGCTACGCGGTTTCACCCTTGATCACAAGGCAGCTCAGATAATCACATTTGACGCAATGGAAGCTGCAGCAAAAGAGTTTATGATGACTGGCCGAGTGCAAAATCCGTTGACGACGACACGGACTCAGATGCGTCGATCAAATCTCACTACAATCCAGACACTGGTACAGAAAAAAGTGTACGAGCCCGTAAACAACAAGGGTACCATCGATCCGCTCACAGCAATCGTATACCCGTTTGGATTTTGATATATTTTTGATATTTTTGAAATACAACTCGAGTAATAATAATAATAATAATAATAAAATTTTGTTTACACGATCACTATTTTTTTTTCCAAGTGTGCGACGGGCGCTCCTCCGGAGCGCGCGCCGCACAATTGGAAAAAAAAATGTTGAAACTTGACAATTTTCTGAAATTTTTTACAATTTAAATATATTCAGACCCCCCTCCCCCCGGAGGGGGGAGGGAGGGGGGAGGGGAGGGGAGGGGGGAGGGGTGAGCGTGATTAAAATTAACTCACCCAATTTGGAAAACGACTCCCCCCATATTCCCCCATATCACCCAATACGGCTTACGATGGCGCAAGCTGCACTCGCTTTTTCCGTCTACTGTGACCGTTGTAAATCAAGTTTTGAAGATTTGCGCTCGTTTAACGATCATTACAAACGAGCGCATTACACGTTTCACATCATTACCCCCTGTTCCACCTGTATTCGGCTCTCTTTTACACCTTCCTCCTCTTCTTCTTCTTCTTCTTCTTCTACTACTACTGCTGCTGCTGCTGCTGCTGCTGCTGCTGCTGCTGTTGCTGTTGCTGCTGACGACGACGACGACGCGACGGTTGATCCAAATTTGACAATTTACAACCAAAAACTCGTCATTTGTCACAAGTGTTACAGCGATGCACGTATTCAACGGAACGTTCACCTGTCTGGTTTCGGGTAATTTTGTTTTTTTTCACTTGTTTTGTAAACTTTGTGATTTCGCGCGCGTTTAGCTTGCACGATGGGAGGAAAGACCGTATGGACAAAGAAACTGATCCAACACATGGACTCGCTGATAACGCCGAGGATTGATAAAGTGTGGTGGTGTTACGGCGCCTTTCAAGAGAGCCTAACAGAGCTGCTATCAAATGATCGTGTGGAACTCGTTGAGGGAATTCCCAATCTCGAAATTATCAAGAACACTCCTGGGAATAAACTGCTAATTTTGGATGATCTAATGAGTGAGCTCGAGAATAGCAAAGTCTTGAACGATTGCTACACAAAACTCGCTCATCACTGCCAACTCTCAATAATCACACTTTTGCAAAATCTATACGGTTGCCATCGAACCGTTCGCGTAAACTCGACCATGATGGTTTTGCTCAAAAACCCGACAGACGCGTTGCAAATACAGACACTTGCTCGACAGTTATACCCAGGGAATTCAGGTTTTTTACTCGACGCATACAACGATGCTGTTTCTGAACCGTTTGGCTATCTTATTTTGGACAACCATCCTCAAACTGACGAATCATTACGTTGCTATACGAACATTTTCCCCTCACAACAACCAATCGTAGTCTACGTGCGAAAATAGAGGTGAAACGTTTGCGCGACGCAGTTTGCGTTTCTGCGCACGTTTCACGCGCATGTCTAGACATGGTGGTTTCACTCTCATTCCTCTCTTTCACCTCATTTTCCTCATTCTCCTCACTGTGGACTTGAGGACGCGGTTGATCATTGATCGTCGTTCTTCACCTCGATCCCTTTCTCTCTCGTTGTGTGTGTGTGTGTGTGTGTGTTTTTTGTGATTTTGTGGCGGCTGCGAAATGGATCTCAATCCGCGATGTCTTCTACGATGTGTTCATGGCGTCTGTCGCCTCTTCTCCAAGATCAAATCGCCGTACTGCAGTTGCGAACGCGGATGGATGGGCGTAATCTGTAACGGTCAGTCGTATTTTTCACTTGTTTCGAAATAAACTCGTATTTTTTTGCAGAAAGAATCCCATCTCCTCTACAAGCTGCCGATTGCTCTGCCTCCGCCGCCGCCGCCGCCGCCGCTTCTCCTCTATCGTCATCAGACGTGCTCATTCTCGAATGGAAAGCTGGATTTTATGGTTTCGTCGTCGGATGGCTCGTGCTCGCGCTCATCTCTCTCGTTTTCTACTGTTATTGGCGCTTTAACGGGATCAAGATGCGATATCGTCGACTGCGAGGTGCTTGCCTAGCGTGTGGAGTGCGCGGCTGTGGAGGGAATTGTGTTCTTCCAGTTGAGCGAGTCGACGATCCATTACTCATCTTCCCATGAATTGTGTGTGTGTCGTCGTGTCTATATACTGTTTTTTTGGTATAATAAATAAGACTCGATACGTGTTAATAATAATAAATCTCAATTACAGAATGAAACGTGTAATCAAGTGCCAGTCATTTTTACGATCATTGGCAAAAGCGAAGCGACCGAAACGAATCAAATGCATTTCAAACTGTTCTGATGAGGAAATTCGCTGTTTGGTTGAATGCTGCTACAACATTATCAAGGGGGTTGTGAAACTTACACCTTCACAAAAAGACGGTTTGCTTCGTCATCGTAATGCGCTCCAATTTTTGTCCAACTGTCGTACTGGAGACCAGGCGCGTCAGTCTATTCTTCAACATGGTGGCGGAGTGTTTATTCCACCTCTTCTACTCCCTGTACTTTGGCTGCTTGACCAGTTTCTCTCTCAGCAGGGATGCGGTTCGCTAAAAAAATGAAACTAGTGCCTTATTCACTTAACGCTTCCGCTCCTTCTACTACTGTATCTACTCAGCAACGTTCCAGTGAGGTTGACGACGACGGAGGTGCGGGTATCGATAATAACTCGGTCCATTTACCGCTCAAAGACGTCATCACATCGACAACAGCTGCAGTTGGCAAGTTGATTGTGAACACAATCACAAGTTTTAAAATAATTTTGACTTTTTTGTTTTTTAGGTCATCACGATGCCGGTAATATTACTAAACTGGACACCTCTTTTGATCAAATTTTTGCCGATTCGCGTCAATGTCCCGATGATGTCAAATATCAACGGTTTTGTAACCTCTATCAGAAAATGTGCTCTCTGGAAAAAGATCTTCAAAACAGATTCTTTTCCACCCAACAACAGCGTATGACGGCACATCTACTTAAAAAACAAGAGGGTAAAGAGGAGGAGGAGGAAGAGGGAGAGAAAACAAACAAACCCAAAGTTGACAATTTGAAACAGTTTGAAAACTCAGCAACGGATATTTTGCAAGATTATATTACCAACCATATTCCACCATCTTACAAATCAAGGGCTAAAAAACTGGCAAAGTTTCTGAACGATTTTATTGTTTTTGAAGGGGAAAACGATTCAAAAGTACGTTTTAGCGACGGTGTTGAAATTGCCGACTGTTCTTTTTTGCAAATTTTTAAGTTTTTAACGACGAAAACTGCTGTGAAACCAGTAGGGGTCCACCGGTTTGTTTCAAAAATTGCCACCTGTAATATGCCGTTGAATCTTGTAACAAATCCCTATGCGTTGACCCTTTTGCAACAGTATGAGCAGAATCCTGAAAACTATGGAAACGGTGATCAGCCAAATCCCTCCTCCTCCATCCCCTCGTCCGCCTCCTCGTCAACCACTGTTGATAATCCAAGAAATTCTGACGCTGAGTCTGCTGTTGCTACTACTACTGTTAGTCAGACTGGAAACGGAAATCTAGGTGTACCGAAACGTTTTACTGTACGTAAATGGAAGATTTATTAAATAAACTCTATTATGACCCTCAAAGTCCTTGCTGTTATTCTGGTGTCTCACCTCTTCTCTCGGCTGTTAGGAGAAAGTTTCCAGAAACCAAAAGAAGTCAAGTTGTCACTTGGTTATCCAGCCAGAAAACGTATACCTACCACGCTCCACAACGTAAACGGTTTCCACGCAATAAGACTACCGGTTCAGGACTTTACACCCATATACAGTGTGATTTGGCAGATATGCAAAAGCTCAAGCGGTGGAATGAAGGTTATGCATATATTTTGACCATGATCTGTGTCTTCTCACGCCAAGTTTGGACTCAACCTCTCAAAAACAAGAAACCTGATCAAGTTGTCGCTGCTTTCACGAATACGTTTTCTCCTGATTGTGTAATGCCTGATTTTGTAATTACCGATGCTGGTACCGAATTTCGAAACGGTCAAGTTTTGAAATATTTCTCAGACCTGGGGATTGTCCATTTTTCACCCTTAAATAACGTAAAGTGTGCTATGGTTGAACGATTTAACCGAACTCTCAAGGAGCGATTATACCGTCACTTTACTGCTAGGAATACTTGGAATTGGACACATGTTCTCAAAGATATCACTCACTCTATCAACAACAGCGTAAATCGCTCAATTGGGACGACTCCCGCTTCCATCACGTTTCGAAATGCTCATCTTCTTCGCGCGAAACAACAGTGTGACGAGACTCCTCGGGATGAAGACGAGATTACCAAGACAAAATTCAAGATTGGAGACACTGTTCGTATTGCCAAACACAAGAATTTATTTGAAAAGGGTTATACTCAAAAATGGACGAGTGAAATCTTTAAAATTAACGACATTGTAAAACGCAAACCTGTTGTGTACAAACTGGTGGATTTACGAGGAGAACCGGTCGGCGGAACCTACTATGATCAAGAATTGTTGACTACCACTCTCTCCAAAACGTCCCTATTTGAAATTGAAAAGATTTTACGTCGTAAAACGACTGAGGAGGGTGTGAAAATGGTATATATAAAGTGGAAAGGCTACTCAAAACAATTCAATTCGTGGGAACGTGAGGACGCTGTGGTTGATTCTTCACCTCAGTCATCACAGTCGCGCTAAATGACGCCCGCCCTCTCGGAAGTTGACAGCGGTGAAACTTTTGCTGCCACCAGTCATTCCAGTCACTCAAGTCGTCGTGCTGTCTGTTTTGCCCACTATCAGCTCCATAAAACTGATATTGCCTTTTTTTGCCAAGTTGTTGCTCTTTACATTATTATTATCATCTCTCTAGTAAATATAAGTATCAACTACAACTCTGAAAGTTTTCAATTGTGGACAACTCTTCTCGGCACTGCTATTGGTTATCTTCTCCCGAATCCACGTCCGCAAAATGTCGTCGTCTAATGATGAATTTTATTTAACCATTCCCAGCAACACGATGGAATCCAACACTCAATCGAATTTTATCACAAATCTGCCGGAAACCCTTGATCTACGTACCGGTGATTGGACAGTTGGCCTATCTGAGATTACCTATACTTATTCATTTGATAATATCACCAATTCAAATGAGTATGTCCGTTTCACTCTTGTCAACGGTTCCGTTATCCACTTGTCAATTCCTCCTGGGCACTATTCAAATGCTGAGGAAATTTGTGAACTGCTCAACGATTTTGTGGACGAAACGGACACCCCTAATCAACGACGCAAGCGTAGACAAGTTTCTGATAGCTCTAGTTCTGCTGCTTTGAAAATCGGTACTTTGGAGAGGAAAAAACCCAGAATTGCAAGCGGAGAAGAGGAGGAGGAGGAAAACGATGACGAAGAAGATTATTCCGCCGCTCAAATGCCCCTGCCGCCTAATCTTGTACAGACCACAAAGGATGATCTACTTTCCATACGTGCAGCTACGGGTCGCATTGGTTCAGCTATAGATAACCTGACTTCCGGTGGTCAAGAAGCTGAAATGGAAGAAGCTGGAGAAGATACGTCGTTCTTGATACCAGAAGTGGCGGAAAACCCAAGTTTGCTAGACCAACAGCCTATTCTTGTTGACCGTGAAAAGATTGACAATGTTTTGAAAGACGTCACGCTGATTTCTACATTTACCGACAGTGTGCTAAACGGCGGTGAAACGCAGCAGAAGCCTCTATCCTCTGTAATTTCGAAAAGAATTTTAAACGAAGAAGAGGACCTGAGGTTGACGGAGAAAATTATACGTTTCACATACGATAGTTTGCGTAAGCGATTTGGGGTTATGTTTCTGAACCATATTATCGTCAACGTAGAACTGTCCAAGGGTCTAGCATATATGCTTGGATTTCGATCGCAAATTTGTAATACGTCTTGTTTTGCTGATAACGGAATTGATTTTCGTAATAATGTTAGTAGTCTCTATGTCTACTCGGATTTGGTCAATTTGAGTGTTATTGGTAATGTCTATTCTAATCTCTTGAAAATTGTTCCTGTGACTGGTGCACATGGAGAAGTTATTTCCCACTCATTTCACAATATTCAATATGTACCGATTCGTTCTAACCAAGTGCGTAATATTTCTATTACTATTCGTGATCAGCACGGTAATTTCATTCCTTTTCAGTTTGGAAACGTGTCTGTAGTTTTACATTGTCGTCGACTTCGCTATTAAATAAAAATGCATGTTGTATTTGAACCTTCGACGCAAATCGATTGGGATGGTTTTTTTACCCAGCAAGTCGAGCAGTACGGTACCGGTTCTCTGTCATCACCCTTTCAAGGATATAATTATCAACGTGGAACTGGTCTCGGTGATATTTTCAAAGGATTATTCTCCTACCTTCTACCACTGGTGATAAAAGGAGCAAAATTTGTTGGACCGGAACTTGTAACCACTGGCCAGAACATTCTGGACGATGTGATCAAGGGTCAAGATTTACGCACAAGTGCTATGAAACACGGCTTGTCTGGGGTACAAAATGTTCTCACCAATGTTGGATCAAAAATGGCCAAAAGCAGGTCCCAGAACGGCGCGGGTCGAAAACGTCGGAAGCCGGCTTCGACTGATAAAGTTGAAGCTTTTCTCAGTCGTGTCAACTTACCCGCTGGTGAACGGTCGTCATTCTCCTCACCCTCCACCGCTCCTCGTTCATCCGTCGTCAAAAAGTCGACCAACGGGAACAAAAAGTCCAAATTTATTGAAAAACCAACTTTGACGTTTTTGTGAAAAAAATGGACAAGCTGATTGATAAGGAATCGAACCCTGTTACTCTGTCTGAGCTGAATCTGTTTGCTATTCCACCAACTCAGGTGTCTATTAAAAATGTTCGCTGGAAGAAAATTAGCTTGACAAATACGCTTTCCAACAGCGGGCCTTTCCAGTTTCGGTGAGGAGTTTTTTGTTGGTTTGTAAAGTATTGAAATGGGTTGATGTTTATTTTCAGCGTGTGTAATGAAAAATCATTTCTTCACTTGGCCAAAAACTATCTCTTTATGCAGTTTTCAATTCGGGATTCCGCTGGAAATGTCATCCCTCTCCCACAACCTGCTGCTGAGAATGATCAGACGGTAGCTTTACCAAAATACTCTACTATTCAGGCAATTGGGAAAACCTTTGTACAACATGCACGTGTCTCAATTAACGGTGTCGAAATCGAAAATACGGGTCCTTGTTATGCTTACCGATCATGGATGCAGACCGAACTAATGCTGGATCGTGAAACTAAGCTGTGCAATGGTCGAAATTACCTCTACGCACCATCAGCTGGTTCTCTGAACTCTTCTGGAGATTTGGGTTTTCTGAACCGAGCATACCTTTGTGAAAACAGCAAAACCGTGCAAACTATGGCTCCTCTTCATCTGGGAACGTTTATGCATAACCGTTTTATGCTGAATTTTGTGGATCTCAACATTCAGCTGTATCGAAATACTGATGCTTTCTGTCTTCTCAACTACGAAAATCCTAACTGTGACTACCGTATCCATCTAGAAGACATGTATTTATACGTGAAAGAGGTCGAAGTTTTGGAGTCGGTTTCGTTGGCTTTGGAAAAAACCTTAAACAGCGGACATATGGCCCGTTATCCCGTGAAAACCTGTAATGTAGCGACTTTCCACATTAGTGCCGGACGCCTTGGATCGTCTGAATGCACCGTCTTTTCTGGCTCTGTGCCTAAACGTATTCTCTTGGGTTTGGTCGATGCAGAAGCTTTTCATGGCCATTGTGGAAAAGACCCTTTTGTTTTTGAAAACTTTGATATCAAAAGCATTCGGGTTGAATGTAACAATCGTGTCTATCCGAATAACGTTTACAACATGAATTTTGAAAATGACGTCAACTGTCTCCAACCGTTTGTCCATTTGCAAGAATCTCTCGGATTTGCTGGTCGAAACAAGAATAATGGAATCACCTATGATATGTTCCGCGCCAAAGGATGGACGTTGTTCTCATTTGATATTAGCTCCAACCCGAACGACGATTCTTTTGACCTTGTGTCTCACGGAAACACAACCGTACGAGTTGAATTTAATACTCCACTTTCAAGAGGCTGTGTTTGTGTCGTCTACGGTGAATTTCAACAAATTTTAAGCCTTGACGCTCGACGTACCCCCTTTTTCGACTCGTCAGCTTAACTTTTTTGCTTCATGTACTCTTATCAGATTGCTGATCTTCTTACAAAAGACCCTGTATCCCGTAAACGATTTATTGGTGTATTTCCTTGTGATAAAATTCCTTGTGTTCGTCATTACACCTATTCACTTGTCGTTAATACCGACACTTCTGAGGGAGGCGGACTCCATTGGGTGGGTATTTTTGTGAAAGGGCGCCAGGCGTTTTATTTTGACTCGTTGGGAGATGATTACTCAACTAATGAACACATTTCCTCGTTTCTCAGTCGTTTTCAATCTGTTCAGTCGAATCCTATCGCTCATCAGACTCCTTTCACAAGTACCTGCGGAGGTTTTGCCGTTTATTTCATTGATCAAATGTCTCGCAATGTTACGTTTCGATCTATAATCCAAAAGTTTTTGCGAATCAATCGGGACGACCATTTTATTGTCGATTATATGCGTCGTCACCACCGATTTTCCCTTCCCATGTTCTGAGTTTTCACTCAGTCTCTACTCTACTCCTTCGTCGTGCGGTCGCCTCTCTATTTGGCTCTCTCAATTTCATGGCTTTTCCAACTGTTCGACGTGAAAGAGGCACCAAGGTAGATTTTTTTTTCTGTGTTTATCTTTGAAAGAAACGTTTTATAGATGACTCAAACGTCTCAACAACCCTCTCCGCATCTTGCGTCGTCTTCACCCTCCGTTCACGGCCCGTATTTCAAGCCTCTAATGAGTATCTACCTTTATCAGCTACCCGATGGCACTTTGCACACATCTATTCAGAGCTACAAGTGAATTTTATATGTTTACGTGCTACATTTGATATAAAAAACTGATTTTTAAACCACTCTTTTTTTTATTTTGACAACAGTAAGAACAACAACAACAGGATCAATAACTGAACAACGGAAATAGAGACAACATTGATGAGCTAATCCTCATCTTCTTTTTCACAAAGTTAGAGACAATCACGGTAAACAAGACACAACAAGACGGGAGAGATGACACCGAGAGACGCTGAGAGACACCAAGAGAGACGCCGAGTGACGACGAGAGACGCCGAGAGATGGCGAGAGACGGCGAGAGAGACATCAACAACAACAACAACAACGAGAGAAGATCGACGCCGGCGAAGAGTGGAGACGCCAGTCGAGCAGGGCTGTTCAAAGGCGCAGGAGTCGGTTGTGGTCCTTGCATGCGCTGCAAAGACGGATGATCAGGACACCATTGTCGGCACTATCCGGAATCGCCTTCGTCGCCTCCAGGCAAGGCTCGCAACACGAGATGACGATCGCGGATAACTTGAAAAGTTCTGTCTTCGACTGAAAATGAGTAATTTATCACATTTTAACTACGAAAAAACACTTACAATTCTTCCTTCGAGCGCTCGGAGCTCCTGCGGAGCTTCTCTCAGATGACGTGAGTTGGTGTACGTTGCCCGCCGCATCCACGATGACTTCTCAACGCACTCGACGCAGAGTCGGAAGGTGAAATGGTCATCCGATGTCAGCATTGCGTCCTCGTTTTGAGCTCGACAGTTATCGCAAACACATAGCATCATGAAGCGAGGAACAAAAGTAAGGTATTTTTGAGACTGAAATTTTCAATTACAACCTAAACTCAAGGGGTTCCTTACCAAGCTGTTCTGAGGGCGCGGACGGTACAAATTCATCTTCGAGGATTGAGGTGGCGACGAGAGCTACGACGAGGGGGTGAAGACGGCGAGGTGACGACGGTGTGAAGCTGGTCGAATGAGCGACTGACTGTACGAATCAAGACGTGTACGCTTCTTTTCCGCGTTTTCTTCTCATAAATATTCATAAATGGGTGTGTACAATACGAGGCGAGCGAGCGGTCGAGCGGGGCGAAAGACATAAATCTCCGACGGTTGAGGCATATGGGAGCGAAGCAATAAAACGAGGAAAAACGAAGAGTCGAAAGGAGAAAGAAAAAAGTGCACGCTTCCAGGTGGGCTCGAACCACCAACCTGTCGATTAACAGTCGAACGCGCTAACCAATTACGCCATGGAAGCTTATCTGTTAAAGTGACCAAGTGTTTATAAGCTTGTGTTATTGTTGTTGTTGTTGCGGTCGTGATTAGTCGATCGGAGGGTCGAGGTGGAAGGGGAGGTTGTGTTGTGCATATCATTAACTGGCGATAGCGGTCTTTTGCTGTGAACGCTGACGTCACGGTCGTGCATATCATTAAGGCCCCTGTTACCAAAGCTGATGTTACTGTATGTTGAGATAATGGTGTTACCAAAAGTAGTGAAAATTTAGTGATGTTACGGCACCCTATTACAACTATTGCTCTACCTGGTTGCTTACTAAATGATGATTTTGCTTCTAATTTGAAAAGGATTCGGGATTCGGCCTGTCTAACAAAACACTAACGCAATCTTAATAAGAAGCTGTGGTGAATTGAATCAGTCCCTTCGTTCTTTGTGCTATCAAACCGTCCGAATTTCCCCAGCCCCTCTCGTCTCCTTATTGCCGACGGCTGTGCGTTCGCCAACAATAAGTGACCTTTTGCAGTCGATGGCTGCTCCGTCGTCGCATCTCCGCTTACATGTGGCGCAAATCGTCCCGATCAAGCGACAAACGGGGACGAATTGAAGCGGTAAGATGAAAACAACAACGCCTCTCGCCCAATAAACAAAGACTAGAGGCTAGGATCTTTGCTTGCACTGCTACGCGGAACTCGTGATTATCATTTATAAGATCAAATAATATTGGAAACACAAATAACAAGACGCGTGAGCGCAAGAGACGCTCCTATTCATAGAAATACAAAGAATAAGAGTCTGACAGCTTTCCATCTCTGATTATGGTGATCTTCGATTCGCAACCCTTCAAACGGAGTTCAACATATCGATGTTTCTGGTCCAATATCAGTCCGGAAATCTCCACCCACATTCCCTAAAAACAGAGCTGCACTTGTGCGTTGTGAAACGGTAGAGGACAAACTTCGCGAACAATTCCACTGTCAATAAGTTGGCGGAGCCTCAAAGTGCAAGGCGGTGCGATGTTGATACAGATTGGCAAGTTCAGCTTTCCCCGCACCATCACTTCTTCCGCACGCTCGTACATGTGGCTGAAGATGACAGTCATTCGGCTAAAATCGTCATGTTTAAAGAGGCCAACAACACAGGACTAACGTGAGGTTTTTCTGCAGGTGGAAGCCTTCAAGTGGCCACGGCTCCGAACAGTAGCCGAGCGCAGTTTCCTTTGCGATCGTCAAATTGTTCATTATGCCGGCCGGATTGAGTTCGATACGAGCGCGTTTGATGTAGATACACACGCCCTCGAGATCCTATATGCGAAAATAGCAGAAACAAGTGAACATTACAGGAGGCTACCTTGGTGACGTTCATTTTCTGCTTGTACGATTGTACCATAATCGGCGTGTTGTCGCAATCTTCACACTTGATGTACAGGTCCTCGGACCATCCACGGACGTGTTCGACATACAGAACGCGCAATTTGAATTCTCTACAATTGTGCAAATTAGTGAAATGATCAATTAAGAAGTAGACTTACAATCGGGGTGGAAGATAGATCCTACGGTACAATTCATCGACGTCGCAAAGTTCCAATTCTGATGTCATTGTGCGAGGCAAGAGAACACGCACGCGTTACTCTAAATTTGAATAATCAACAAATTAGTCGCGCGATGAGATGGATAAAGTGTGTGTAAGCGGCCACGCGGTCGTCCTTAGTAACAACTACATAATCCTTCCTAACTGCGTCGCACTCGTCATCTCACCACATGAATTGAGGAATTTTGTTGTTGAGTTGTTGGTGCAACGCGCGAACGCAAAACGTGGCGGCAAGGTGAATCCGCCTTTCGCCATCTGCAACATGTGCGTCTCGAGCAATATAGCTGCTAGAGATAGCGCGTACCGACCCTCCAAACAACGACCGAGATGCTGGTGTGAACGTCGGCCTCGGCGTAAACAACACAAGAACATGGAATTTACTCGCCTAGGACTCGCAACATTCAGCTCCGCGTCCTTAAACGCTGAAGGTGCACACTGCGTTCTGTGAACCTCAATGGACATCTTTCGAATTCAAATAACGCGTCGCTCAGCATCGTTCCCTCGCGTCTTTCACTGGTGTGCGCGATCAACGCTCAGCCGCCGTAAACGCCCAAAGCGTCGCCGCTGTTTTCCCTCTTGTGTCCTCTGCTTGTATGCCGAAGGGAGGATGGTCGGTTGATCGGCACGGCTCCCATGAGTTGGTGAACAAGGGTTGAGCAGAGCAGGCGCCTACAAAGGGCACTCAAGGACAGCAGAGGGATCTTTGCACCTGGGACGCTTCGCTCAAAGCCAAAGAAACAGAGATTGTTCTTATCACCAGACAGGAGTTTCTTTCAATCACTAAACTAATGTTGAATGTGCTCACACTGTGCAGCAACATGTTCTCTATAGTCGTTTTCGCTGATTTCCTCACCATTTGCCCGAAAATGTAAATCTAAAACACTTTACACACCTTCAATGCTCTTTCTTCTGACTGATGCCGTGCAGTCAGCGTTATTGTGCTAAGTCATTGCGCTAAGCGAGCAAAATCGTGCTGATTTGTCCCCTTTTGCTCCAAAACACACACATGCGAGACTATTTTATATCATGCAACACACATATCAACAGAAGATCTATAAATGGCGGACAGAACTTTGATTTTACATTGATAAATATTGAGTAATCCGAACGTTCGGTTCGCTCAGGACGGCCTCCACTCCGGAATCTTCCGCCTGATGGACGCGCAGTCCATAGAAAGTGATCACCTTATCCTGCAAAACCGCAATTTGAAAAAGCGAATGAAAGAAACTGAACGCACACTCGGTAGATCTCCTGCATTGAACAGCCGCTCCACCCAATCAGCATTCTCGTTACTGTACGCGATACAGATGGACGTATTATTGAGCGCCTTGCAGCGTAAGTGTTTGGAGGCTGCTTCAAGACCGCGAACATAGACCGTTAGATATCTGAAACGGTGGTTACTGTAGTCCGCAGCAGGTTACATACGTGAGATCTTTTTGCAAATGGCGCCCATAAAACGGTCGTGCTTCTCCAACAATAGACACATGGCTCGCAGGTCCAAAAACCAAATAATTGTTGCAGATTGAAGTTGGTTCGGGCGCGATGTCAACGCGCTCCACACAAATGAAGGAACCCTAAAATTACTTAAAAGTTCTTAAAAGCAGTTTGAAGAACGCATTTACAGGGCTCAGATTCTCTAGTTCTTCATTGACGAATGGACATTTCATGATAACCACTTCCTTTTCGCTGTCTTCGAGTCTGAACGCTAGAGGGTTTGTTGACAGGCGCTCCACAACGCGTAAGTGGAATTTTCTATAATGCCGCAGATAACGCAAACTCACGGAAACTAACTTACAGCAAATCATCGGCGAGCAAAAAAAAATTCGTCACATCAGACAGAGAAGGAATGATCATTGTTTATCTGAAGCGATCGGAAAGTTTTAGAGAAAAGTTGAACCGATAGCTAAAGAAATGGCGCGTCGTGGGTCACCAGCACCGGCACTCTTGCCAATAATGATGCGACCAGTGGCGAGTCCGGAATGGGAGAACCACAATAGAATGAGAGGGAGCGACAAACAGGAGACGTTAGACACGCTTACAAATAACGAATGTTCTCGAATGATTCTGAGTACGGTAAGAGGTTGTCTGTAGGCATTGAGCACTGGGCGCACTGGATAGATTGGATCTCTGTCAACTGTACATCCATCTCAGTTCCGTTTTGGTCTAATTTTGCGATTTTTGACCTTTCCTCGTGATTCTTATGCTACGAGAGTTCGTCGCGACTTTCAACTAACACGAAACACGGTTTCTTAGAGCCAAACCATCGGAAACTGACACAGAAAAGTGTCATTCGTTGAAGCCTATCGAAAGTTTGCCCAAATTTGTTGCCTAGAACGCAATTTTCGGTGCTTCCTGCATGTTCTGCAGCCTCAATATGCTTTATCAGTTAAGAATGCAACAACCTGGGTGGCATCAGAGCAATGACCAACCGTTGAATGGCAATTTTAAAGTACAAGTTGCAAAATGTCTGTGTGCAATTTACAGCCGCCGAATTGAACGAGCGAGCACCATTAACACTCTCATAACCGTCGAACCTAGACGTCAGCGTCAGCTTCCTCGCCTCACACGCCCTTTTGCAGCCTGCGATTGCACTTTCACCTCGTCCGCAAGCGCTCGAATGGTCACTTGCGGACAGTTCTCTTCTTTGTCGCCGGCGTTGAGGAAGAGAGGCGCGCGCGCGCTCTATCGCAGCGATTCCTCATTAGCATTTTCTATTCTGTTGCGAATTGAGAACGAATGCTTTCTCCCCTCTTTCAGTTCGTTGTTCCTCAAAGTTTCACAGGCTCGCTTTATGGTTATTCTATGTACGTGTATCGTGCAGGAGCGCCCTACTTGCAGTTGGGGTTTCAATTTACGTAATTATGAATTGCAAATAAGTGAATGTGCGTGGATTGCGTTGAATAGGTGTCTGGCACATGAGATGTTTGAGTTTTCTGCATCTTTTAGCTGATATGAGTGCGCGGAAAAGCGCAAAATTCATTTTTTAATTTGCACTAGTTAGGAAGAGCAGTTTTGAGAATTAGGAAAATGAAGACTAAAACAGTTGAAACACAAATTCCGCGGATTTGTTGAGACGTTGTTGCTGCGATTGCCAGTGCGTTTGATAGTGAAGATGATAATGTTGATCTATTTGCAGGTTCCAAATGCGCTTTTGCGATTTTGACTTCCGCGAATATTGTGGGACCATTTATAAGGTGAAAATGGCAAGTTTTACCGTCGTTGTTAAGGATATAACATGGATAATTTTAGAGTGGCCCCAGTGTCAACACTGCCAGTCTTCGCGATGGAATGGATGAGGGAAGAGTGAAGCTCGATGTGAAAATTGGTTCCATTAGACGCGTACAGTCGGCTCCGTCGCTCCCAAACTTGATCAACTACTCTCCACCCTACTTCCAAATCGTTTCGCCAGCTCATTCCCCTACCTCACCGAGTTATTCCCCTCCAGCGACTCCTGATGAGCCTATTCAACCTGAGAGTCCTAGCAGTGAAACTTTGAACTCGCTTCACGAGGAAGTTTTTGACGACGATTTTGACTTGAACTCGTATCACTATGTGGACAAGGAGGACGACGAATTGTTTCGCATCGCTGAATTGGAGCGACAGTTCAAAGAGAAGTCGCTGAAACGTGTTTGGGCCGAATCTCCAAACAAGACCGAACTCGATATTAAGATTCCTGTAAAGCGTTTCAAGGATCAAACAATGTTTCTGATCCTCGAACGCAATCAGAAGTGAATGCATTCTCCGTGCCCATTCCTATTGTAGTGAATAAATAGTGAAACTTTGGAATACTTGGAATGAACACAATTGGAATCACAGAAATGAACTTATGAACTTGTCAGGTTCCAAGAGGCTCCACAGTCAACGTGACATTGCTGTGATCATTGGCACGGGCAGGATTGTAGAAGATGCATTCGTTCATGGAGAACGCAATAATGCTTCCTTGACGCTGACGAATGACAGGAAGGATCTTTTTCTGTTGAGGTACAATCGTCAATCCGTACAGTTCCACCACTGATCCCTGAAGTTGTCATTTACAGTTGGATCAAACGGATGATGGCAGCTCTTACTTCTCGCAATTGATTTGCCATAATCTGCTCCCAGAAATAGGCACCGGCATCGCCATAGCAGTGCACATCGATGGACGCGTCCTTTCCACAGCACGTGAAACGAATCTTCTTGTGACCAACGCGTCCGTTTTTGTCAATTTTTTGGATAAAAACACGGTATGGCCTAAAAACTAAATCTAAGCGATCATTCATCTTCAAGTTACCCAGTGCACAGGTAGAGAACATCCAGGAGTGAAGTGAGGCTCTCCTTCGGATCGGCAATTCTAATCTTTCCGCAACGCTCGTGGAGCAACGTGATCGGCGAGAGGCTTCCCTGGTTGAATTTGGGATCGGACGGCGCGATAATCATCCGTTCAAAGGAGACGACATCATTCTGAAAAGCGTTCTGTTACGTCAAAGACAAACGACGTTGCAAAAAGTCGCACTTTATAAGACCTTTCTGTGTGCCAGGGTGTTTTTGCTTTCCGCCAAAAATAGACCTTTGAGAGCTTAACAGCAGACGCGCTTTAGAGCTTGTTTTAAAACAAATTCACTGGTTTAACGATTGAAAATGCTTTTACCACGCGAATTTTGCTGAAACGTTCGTCGATATTCGCACCAAACGCCTTGACGTTAATCTTGAAGCCTTTCGCACCTTCACACAGAAGACGACGTGGGTGTTCCTTGTGGAATTGATGTCCCTCTTCTATTTGACGAACGATGAGAACAAAACGACTAAATCCGAAGTTATGCCTGGAAATGCGATCGCTGACTTACCACACATCGCTCGTGCTGTCGAGAAGCGGGCGAACGCTGGTCAACTCGATGGGAGGCAGACGTCCCTCATAGCCACGGTGCGATTGTGCTGGTTCGCCGTTTTGCTCCTTTTTGTTCTTTGCAGGACGTAAACAGGTTGTTCGCTGCATTTTCTACCGTAATCAAGTCTGAAAAAGAGCATTCTAGTTGTGCGACCGCTAGAATGAAGATCACGCATTGAGGGTCCATAATCCGCCGCCCTTCAAGCATGCGAAAAAGCCAAGTGAGAGGCAGAGAACCTGCCGTCCGCAGCGCTCCCGCGGAGGGAAGAGAGGTGAGTGCATGGTGCACAGCGACGAGTAGGGCGAGCTGAGGAGCGAACTAGCGTTTCCGCGATTCTTCTGATGTGCTAGGTGGGGACGCGCGGTGAATCAACACAATAAAGAAGTATAAAAGGTTATTCATCCGAAATAGCGCGCGTACGTCAACAGGATGCGATGAGCGTGCAAGCGGTGGTAAGAGTTCGAAAAACAACCCGTCCACGATCTCCACAGTGTTTGGACTATGTTTGCACTCTGTTTCTTATCGTACCGCTTGTTTTTGTGGCGCTGGTTCTTCAGGTACACATGAGAATAGCAGATGAATCGATGTGGCAAGCTACTACCGGCAAGCGGCAAGCGGCTGTTGTCAATTGCGTCGGGTCAAATCGTAATTTGAGTTGAAATTAGTTTCTAATTTCAAACCAGTTGACTCGACTGGAACATAATTTGACATCAAAAACCGCGTTCGTGTGTGATGAGAGGCTTTTGGAGCCAAATTCGGCACTAATTATGTACCCAAATGGTCTCCCTTTGCTTGAATTTTGCGCTAAACCAAACTAGACACATAAAAACAGCCAAAAAACAAAAAAAAAATACGGCAATACGACGAGCCACGCAGCGCGCAAGTTTGTTGCCAACGGAAATCTAATAAACTCCGCGTGTTCGCGAGCGGCTATGCGCTCGAATGAATGCTCTGTGTTCAGTGGCTGCATATGTGTTTTGCTATAGTGAGAATGCGAGCATAATTTTAAGCTTCGAGTGTCAAACAAGAAAACATAGAGAAATGCGAACTGAAACAAACAAGCGCAGGAAGCAATATCGGTTAACATTACGTCATCGTCGTGAAGAGAGAAAATACGCACGGCAATTTTCAGGATTATCTCGTAATTGACGCTTTTCAACTATTTATATCACTATGATGGCAATGAAGCAATTTCACAACAATTCATATGTGATATTAGTGCTTCCAAGTCGAAAGTCAACTCCCGCATAACATCAGTCATTACATATGTGATTAATTTTTTGTATTTTGAGCCAACATCAGCTTTTCCATAACAACACAAAGGTGTGGAACACAGTAAAACACAGCTAGACGTAGCATTGCGTGAATAGCGCGCAAGCTGCATTTACCTTGTTGGAGATTTATTGGATCGGCCATCAATCGACTGCTTTCTCGTCAGTGCGCCCGGGCGTGTCGAGTTCTGTGGTTCCATTTCAGCGTATTTTTTGGCTCAGTTAAAACAAATCTACGTGAATGATTCATCAATGAGTCTCCGGGCAAAGTGCTATCGGGCATTCGTTGACATAATTTCTTGGCTATCCAACCACATAGGAAGATAGGAAACCAGGCCTATGCTAGTTTTTCAACTGAACTCTTTGCGTTCATCTCAAATGTACTCGGCGGAATCTGATTTCAAAACTAGTACAACCTTGGAAGTACAATGCTACAAAACATGAGTTTAAACGACTTACGAGGCAAGTCGTACGTTAACGTCTTTAGCGCGCAACGTCAACGGTGTTGAAAACAAAAATATTGTCTGGGTGAAAAAACGAAAGTCGTCATTGCCTCCTAAACTAAGATCGCATCGGGTCACTTTCAACTTCTACGCGATTCAAGTTCTGCGTTCTTTCCTAACTCAAACCACCAGCTTCTGTACCGCAACTGTAGCTGCTCTAGCTGATCGTTGGCACCACTAATAACGGCTACAAAATCTGACGTTTCAGACACGACCGTAAGCTAGTAAAGTGTTTTCTGGAACCACTAACATCTGCTGTTCGGCGCACTTGATGTTTCAGCTGCTAGGTCGTTTTTTCAAGGATTACAACCCTTAATTTATGTCATTATAACTCCAGCTCGTTCACTCAAAGCGCGCGCGTTTCTAGACCGCCGTTTCGTGATTGTGCGGCCTATTTTGCATCGCAAAATTGAATTGAATTAATTTCGATTTTTCCCTGCGATAATCGCTGGAAGCCACATTTCTAGTCGTGTAGTGGGCAGTGAAGGTTACGTTTAATTGCTCGCTCCTTGATGGAATTGGTCTAATCTTTGACTTTTGAGCTACGCTCCTATGTAGTCTGTTCCTGGAATTGAGTCATCTTCGTTTAATTATACAAATTGGCACAGATTACTATGCGCCAAATGAAAGCAGCGCTTTGTTTGGACAGATTTATTAGCGAGTCTTGTCTGATTACGGCTACTGAGTGAGACAGAGGTAGATTTCATGTCGTAAATTTCAAAGATGTCGTAGATGTCGTAAATTTCAAAGCGAATTGAAAGGATGCAATGTTCTCATCCAGGTCACTGTGTTCTCCTTTGGGAGAACCTCATAACAGGTTATGAATTTGAATGCATTCTAAAAACTGCAGTACTTTTATCTTGATCGTAACTGTTTGGTTCCGTCCTTTCCGTGAATTCAGCTTTGCAGACTGAGAAATTCTCGTTTAGTCGGTTGACATTTCAAAGAGCTCACCAAATCCGCTGGCATTCAATTAGTAGCTCAAAGAACATGGCGTCTACTCCGCCGAGCATTGTCATTACTCTAGAGGGTCATTAGCGTCTTCAAATCAAAATGGCTCGCTTAAGTTTGGCCTTGGAAATCAAAGATTGCATCAGAATTCTCATATCGTCGAATAACGAACTATCAAGAATCAAATTGGCTCACGGAAGCGCAATAATCAACTACAGAATTAAGGCTGCTTCACGCACCTTGGAGATTTGGCCTAACCTGTTTGCTTACGTATGCTTATTCGTCTATGAATTATGAATGCAATTTGTGCAAAAATAACTATGGGAAATGGCTGGTTCCGTGACATTCATGGAATGCGAGTGTTAAATGAGTTATAGCCTTTTTATTTTTGACTGATTTTGTAGTCTAACAACCCAATCTCACAGCGATGGTCGAATTGATGCTCATCGCTTTATCAGCGCGCAGTTTTAAAGCATTCATAGTTTTATTCACAACATCTCTTCGTATCGCATCAAATTGCCGTTCTTGACATAGTACGTGTGTTAAAGGGTCGTTTTAGGTTACTAACGACCGTCGTTTCGTGAAATCAACTATTAAATGCCGATTCGCTCGCGAATTACCTGAGGGAAATGGTGCAAAATAGCCGTGCGGGAGCCTCTGACGTGTGTGTTCGTGTGAAATTTCAACGACGATTGCCAGAATCAGTAGGTTTCAATTTTCAGTATCTGTGTCTCTCACTTCGTATTCTGGTGGGTCTTACGAGAAACCAATTCAAAGTAGACATGGAACTGTAGGATCACGCAAAGTCAGGAAAACAGCACAAAACTGCAAAGTTCGTGGTTTATGCGGTACAGCGGGATTTAAACTTGATGCGCGATCATGTAGCAGTCCCCATTGAGCTTTGCGCGCGAGCACACACGTCAGAGACTCTCGCAGTGCGCTATTTCGCACGTTTTGCCTCAAGTAATTCGCGCACAATCCGATAATACTAGCTTCTTTCGGTCTTTCCGCGTGGATTGTGGCTACAGGGCTGAGAAACAATGATTGATATGAGCATTAATTGACAAAAGATGGCAAATTTGATTAAAAAATTGCACATTTCTGACTTCCAGCAAATAGTCTGGAACTTGTTGTTCAGACCGAAGTGAAACTGAATTAAAAGAAAA
This sequence comes from Steinernema feltiae, assembly GCA_007213375.1. NCBI lineage: Eukaryota > Metazoa > Nematoda > Chromadorea > Rhabditida > Steinernematidae > Steinernema > Steinernema feltiae. Next base: position 35,494 of record MQUG01003291.1, read on the forward strand.
TAATCTCGCCTGATTAACACTCAACGCTAAAGTGCATTCTGTTAACTGTTTGTCTCGTAAAAAGCGAACACATTTTCTAACGCAATCAAAACGATTCTACGTTATTTGATTTGTTCACACGATTTATTCTTGTGTCTTCCTCAACAAGACTTGCGATGCTCATGAAGCTGATTGTGAATTACGGGTTCCAGATAGCTGCTATTTTGGGCGCCCATTCAAAATTCAATTATTGCGCACCGATTATTGACCACCCATGTACCTTCGTCATCACTCTGAACTAATTTCACCCGCTCTGAACACCTTGCGCGCGCCGTTCAGATAGTGAATTGTTAATGTCGGTTCAATGCGTTTGCTGCCCTACCGCTCGCTGTCCGCACATGAATCCGTGAGATTTGTCACAGTTTTCCACTTTTGGCAAAAACAACTACGGTAGTCGTAAAATCAAATGTTCGATGACGTTTGTTGGCAAAGTGGCTAGCGCCGCGCTAAGCGAATTACTTTCCAGGAAGTCAAGGCGGCAATTTTGACTGAATTAGTGGGTGCTGTTTGGTGTGATCACAGGTCATTTGGACGGTTTCGTTCGCTGGTTTGAGTTGATCTAGAAGGCAAATTGCCATTTTTTGAAACCTGCGTGGAGGAAAATGGCGCATACGTAAACAATTCATTTCCCATCGATGTTTACATGCGGTGCACGAATTTGTTAAAAATCCGTGAGAACTGGAAGCAGTCGACAAATTCTCCATTTTCGGCGACTTCTCAATGATTTTGATATATAGAAAGCTGAGGTTTTGTGGCAGAGTTGTTGAGGTTGCTGATCCTTGCACGAATGTGGACGCTTTTGGCTTATTACCCGTAATCCGCTAAAATTGCTTCTTCACAAACACTGTTCGTTGCCATGGAAAGCCGATACCGATCTCGGTTACGTCAATTCCGGTGGCACCTCGCGCATCTGTGTTTGCGCCTATAGGCCGCTCTTCTGAACACAATCGGAAATGCGCTCCTGCGCATTTTGTGTCCAACAAACACAGACTGCACATCCGATAGGCTAAATCTAGCTAGAGAACTCGTTAAACAAAAGCACAGCGTATGCGAAATGTGAATTGCCTGATTAGCTCAACATTAGGCCAGTTTTGGAAGTATTCCATTTGTGACATCCGCAAACCCCGTTCTAAGTAAAGACGCATTGTTCAGTCTGCTCTTGCGTCCAGATCCCTCCTCTACCGTAGTCATTTATGCGTTCGTTGTTGAGGGACGTCTCTGATGGGCCGGTCCTTCATACGCTCCTCCTCTTGAAAAGCTCTCGTAGTTGCTGCAGGCGTGCACAATTGTTTCCCCTCCGGCGAAGTACTCGTCTCTCATCGTTCTGAAGAAGTGTCCGCCCTCGTAAAAGGTAACGCGTTTCTAGAATGCATTGACAATCAATCTTATAATTGTTAACAAACATTTTCTTATCAATAGCAACCTAAGATCAAGGGCATATTGGGTTTAATTGAAAATTAGCAAAAGCTTTTTGCCAATTTCCCCAAAAACTGCACGTTAAATCGTATTCCTTTGAAGAAACTCTTTTTTGTTGCATCAAAAGCAGGCTGTGGGTATGCGCGAGCTTCTCGTTAAGTAACCGTAGTCAATTAGGGGATCCAACACACACATTGTGCGTGGGTTACAATTCAGGTTCATAGACGTATGTTCGTTACCAAACAGTCTACATTCGGTCTACTACGAATTGTAGTTACACCACATGTTTATGCTTTTATAGACGGCTTTTGAATATGGCCACGTTTGAGAGTGCTTTGCACAGACTAGCCAGAATCGGTGCATGCGCCGAGATGGTCAGCTTTCAAATGGTGTTCTCATCAAATTTGCACTACTTTCAGCTCGCAGACATGTTTGCAAATGCTGTCGTTGTCTGCATTGCGCGCTCCTCAGGGGTGGAGCTTGTGCAGCAGACTCTCAGCGTATGTGAGGAATTCCGCACTTTACAAGGTATTGAATGGGCGGTTTTTCCACACAAAGTCTTTCGACTATATTGCGGTGTGTGTTTTGTAGGATTTTTTCAAACTCTGCAGTTTTACGGTCATTTAATCAATTGTTTTACAACTAACGCTATTTCACTAACGAACGAACATTATACTTTGTACTTTCGTTCTGTAAATTAAAGAGTCGGAACACCACTAACTGCGGTTACAGTATACCTATCCAAGATTTCAAAATTGTTGCAAGTTGCAAGATTAGACTTTAAGGTCGCTTTCTCAAATGTTCGTGTAGTTACTCAGAATATCAGAACGCACTTCAATAACTTTAATTCATTCAGGGTTCACTGGAATACAAAGCCGTGACCGACTTGTTCCAGTTATGCCTTCTAAAGAGGAATTTTCAAAGAGAAAAATCCTCGTCTTCAGCCAAAACTCAATCAAATGTGAAATTGCTTTTCGGTCCAATGAATTTCGCTGTTCATGTTCGTTGTAGCAAAGTTGCAAACGGGGGCTTTTGACCTTCAGTTTAGATGGGTTGAGGGAGTACTGTAAACGCGCTTCTGTAAGCCAAGCGTTCGTCTGTCGTGCCGACTATGTAGTTTCAAACGCTTTGTTTCAAGCGCCCCGTAATTAATTAATCTTTTGTTCAAAATTTGTGTTTTCAACTGTTGAGGGTTTTGTAGCCAGTGAATATGACAAATTCGTTTACTGCTTTTCAATCCGCGACCCTCGGAGACGTCATTTTGCGTTTTAACCGTTTTCGTTCACACGAACTTTCGATGCAATTCGAGGTAGTTTCTTAAAACAGACCGCGTTTATGCGTAAAACGGCTACATCTGTTTCTAGAACATTTTAGCGTGAATACCAGTAACGCCTACGGAGAGTCGGTCATAAATCCCCTTTCACTTCCATCATATGCGCGTGCGTCTTGGAAAGGTTGTTGAAATGTGACGTTTGTTGTTATATTTGCATCTGGCCGCGTGGGTTTGCTTCCTGAGGCACGCTCGGCCTGCTTAAAATAGCCGTAGACGTAAACTTTTGATTTTGCGCGTATTTTTCCAAGAAGCAGCTGTAGAATTTAACCAAAAGATAAACATTCTGCGAGAGTTGTTTACCCAAAAGGAGGAAAACAATTCAATTGGCGCGATTGCTTGATTTTTGAGTGTTCCGAGAGGTACGGTGATCAAACAAAGATATCCGCGGAAATTGCGCTCTTTTTCTCGGTCATGCAACATTTCGTGTTTGCAACACCTAAACAAATTCTCCTCCTTTGATTAATCCCCGTAGACGTGCTGTTTGTGAGTGCGCACGGCTAGACGTTCGATAATCAGTGCGAACGGCAGCCGCTGTTTGTTAGTTTCATGTAAACAAGTTTGAAATTACAGTATTCATCGCGAATGTCCTTAACTTGGTTAGCGATTGAATCTAGAGGAACACACCAATTGCACGTTGTCGTACGCGTTGAGTGGCAAAAGGTCCGCCAACGACGACGACGACGACTTTGTACTTGGCTGATTAGAGATGCTGTCATCACTTTAAGTCGTTCACTTGTGAACATTTTAAAACGTGAACTTTACAGGTTCAATTGGCTTCGATAATAACATAAAGCGATTAGGTGATTCGTTGAAAAACAGGATTTCAACTTTTTAACATTGTATTACTGCACTCTAATGCCGTTTTCCATGTTTCTGTGCTCTCTCTACACCAACCTCATTGACGTACGACATGGCGCGTATCAGAACTCTAGAAAGGTCGCCGAAAGCAGCATATGCTTGAGCAGCAAATAATTTAATTTACGCAACTTGCGGACGCCGGTTGCAAACTTGCTGCGGCGACTCAATTCACTTCCTATTTGTTAGCTGTAATCAACGCGCGAGTTGTTAAAGATCAAAAACTCAACTTGCGATCCGCGGGCAACGAGAGGCGTGCGCAACTTGATACGTGGGCAACGATTATAGCATTATGAATGATTATGACCGGAGCTTGAGGTCTTTCAGCGTTCGCACGTTCTGACAACGTGCTACTGTGATCTACTGGCAACCATGTCCTTCACCGACTCTTCGCTCGTTTGTCAACAAGCCTACGAATACAACGCGAACGTCTGGATCATCCTGGTGTTCTGTATTGTTCTCGTTCTGAATGTGCTTGACTGAATTAGTGGGTGCTGTTTGGTGTGATCACAGGTCATTTGGACGGTTTCGTTCGCTGGTTTGAGTTGATCTAGAAGGCAAATTGCCATTTTTTGAAACCTGCGTGGAGGAAAATGGCGCATACGTAAACAATTCATTTCCCATCGATGTTTACATGCGGTGCACGAATTTGTTAAAAATCCGTGAGAACTGGAAGCAGTCGACAAATTCTCCATTTTCGGCGACTTCTCAATGATTTTGATATATAGAAAGCTGAGGTTTTGTGGCAGAGTTGTTGAGGTTGCTGATCCTTGCACGAATGTGGACGCTTTTGGCTTATTACCCGTAATCCGCTAAAATTGCTTCTTCACAAACACTGTTCGTTGCCATGGAAAGCCGATACCGATCTCGGTTACGTCAATTCCGGTGGCACCTCGCGCATCTGTGTTTGCGCCTATAGGCCGCTCTTCTGAACACAATCGGAAATGCGCTCCTGCGCATTTTGTGTCCAACAAACACAGACTGCACATCCGATAGGCTAAATCTAGCTAGAGAACTCGTTAAACAAAAGCACAGCGTATGCGAAATGTGAATTGCCTGATTAGCTCAACATTAGGCCAGTTTTGGAAGTATTCCATTTGTGACATCCGCAAACCCCGTTCTAAGTAAAGACGCATTGTTCAGTCTGCTCTTGCGTCCAGATCCCTCCTCTACCGTATCATTTATGCGTTCGTTGTTGAGGGACGTCTCTGATGGGCCGGTCCTTCATACGCTCCTCCTCTTGAAAAGCTCTCGTAGTTGCTGCAGGCGTGCACAATTTGTTTCCCCTCCGGCGAAGTACTCGTCTCTCATCGTTCTGAAGAAGTGTCCGCCCTCGTAAAAGGTAAACGCGTTTCTAGAATGCATTGACAATCAATCTTATAATTGTTAACAAACATTTTCTTATCAATAGCAACCTAAGATCAAGGGCATATTGGGTTTAATTGAAAATTAGCAAAAGCTTTT